>CM070543.1:1409109-1453895 GCA_036346415.1 Raddia guianensis
TTACCAGGCCCAGCCTCGAAGGTTCTATCGGGCCCATGTGCATCCCGCCGAATCAGCTTTTTGGTCGGCACGGTGCATGACGGCCTATGATTCATGTTTGAGTCCGACTAACAAGAGTTCTCGCACGGCCACGTGAAGACCTGCACGTGGTTTCCTGATTGATTAGAGTCATGATCCCCAAGATTAGAGCTTATCTCATCTACCGTGAGGGTTGTATTTGGCATGCATGAGTTCATTACGATCTCGTAGTTAGCCCGGCCCGATATTCCTTGGTAGGTCGGTTTGTTCAGACTATATAAACAGGCCCCTACGGGCGCTTAGAGGGACCCTTGGCGATAGATTTTCAGATACTACTCGCCGAGACCTCCGCCGATCTCGCCGAGTTCCACCTTGTAATCCTCTTTGATATAAAGAAAGGCTGGACGTAGGGCTATTATCTCTCCCGAGAGGCCTAAACCAGGATAAAAACCCCTGTCTCCTGTTCGTTGCTATTCGTGGTTGTTCGGCGTGTCTCTTATCTCCTCCTTGAAGAACCTTGGTTGACTTGGGTCAATATCCCAACCGTCGACACCCATATTTAGAGTTATTCAAGATCAATTTTGTAAATTATATGTCACAACTATATTATCTACAAAAAATAATATAATTATATACACATTTAATAATGTTGCAATACACCGTTTAAGTGATGATGTCAGATACTGCCAACATAATGTGTACATGTGATGCTAAATGAATGTTGCTAGCTAGCAACACATATACAAACATATTACACCATTTTGGTTTGTAATGCAGCATACAACTAGCAACACCACCTATAACAACACCTGTGTTATGTGATGTTATTGATGCCTGCAATACATATGCATACATATAGCACCATATGAGCATGTTGCTATAGGTTAGTCCCCTTGTAGTCGTTGCCTCCGGCAGCCGTGCCCCCCATCGCCTCGTGCGGTGCCGCGGTGCGGCTCGACGGGGCCATGCGCCGCACCGAGGTGTTGCACGAGAGCGCCGGTGAGCGGCTCTGCTGCACCGCGCTGGTGGCGCTACCACCCTCCGCCTCACGCTTGGCGTCTCCGTCGCCGTTGCCACCGGTGAACTCGCCGCTAAGCTTAGCCTCCCGCGCCGCTTCTCACTCTCTCGGCGCCGTTGCGGGGGAAAGGGAAATGAGAGAGGGAATAGGGTTTTTGTCAACGATTGGGATATCGGTCCCAAGTCAACTAAGGTTCTTGAGAAGGGGAGATAGAAGACACTGCCGAGCAAGACAAACAGCAATCAACGAGCAACGAGCAGACATAGTGTTTTTTTCCTGGTTCAGGCCTCTTCGAGGAGATAACAACCCTACATCCAGTGCTTCTTTATATGAAAGAAGATTACAAGGGAGAACTCAGCGAGATGAACAAGTCTCGACGAGATTCTGGGTGTACAAGAAGTATTCGATCTACTCAAGTCTGATGATCTTGGCCTTCCGTTCGCGCCCTCTACACGCTGTAGGGGCCCTGTTTATATAGTGTTTGAACAACCGACCTACCGGGAGATAATCGGGCCGGGCTGAGCACGAGGACGTAACGAACTCGTACACATGCCAAATACATCCCGAGGTAGATAAGGTATACTCCAATTCTTGGGGATCACGACGTCTACTCTAATTCGGGAAACTACGTCCGGGTCTTCATGTAGCCGTGCAGAACTCTGTTCGAGTCAGACTCAAACAAGAATCTTAGGGTCATACGACCGTACAAACAGAAGTCGTTTCACAGATGCACATGGGCCCGAAGAGCTCTAGGAACAGCCCCAGGAGGCTGTTCGTTAGGCCGTCAGGGAGTGGGCCATGGCAATAAGCCGTGATTTTATCCCCGATAGCTAGCCCTCGAGACTCAAGCGGAAGTTCTTCTCTAGAGTAGGGTGTTCCTCTTGAGACTCCAAGTCACGAAGAGGGTAATTTACCCGCTACAAAGACGTGCAATAGACGATCGAACAGGTTGTGGTTCAACCAAACAAGTCTTGTTCGGGACCGAATAAACCCGCCAAAGGTCGAAAGCAACTCAAGGCCGAACAGGAACCACATCTGTCCGAGCAGAGCATCCAACCCTCAATGCAGAAAACGGAAAAAGTAACCATTGGCAGATTCCAACGGTAACTTTCGCAAGCAGTCAGGAACGGGCTATGCTTTACTTAGTCGCTGCAGTAAAAACTAGCCGCTTTGTGGCAAAAACCGCTGCAGTAGCTCGCCGACTGTGGCTATAAAGAGCACCTGCCGCTATGCTCGCCACTCCGCTTTGTGCGCTTTTCTCCCAAGCCCTATTCCAATCGTGTTAGCATCAATAGTCGCAACCCACTTCCAAATCGCCGCTAATCCGGGATTGCATGGCTAAGTTCGCGGCACTAGTATGACCGAGAAAGACATGAAAACTTTGAAGCCAAGAGACACGCCGACGCCGTAGAGCTGGAGGCTGCCCGGAGGAGGCGATGCAAGCCGCCAAGACGCAGTACGCTAACTTCGGCTTTTCGCCATGTTTGGGCTAAGGTCTCCAAAGCGATTTCATGGAGGCCTTCCTAACATCACTGGCCGGAGGTTGCTAATCTCAACGCCAACTCGCTCTCCAATGGCCGCTTCGCACACCGCAGCGAGGGCTATCTGGCGTTGATCCATCGGTGGGTGCTTCCTCCACATTACTACGCAGAACGAGGAGCAGCCCGTGTTACTACCTCAAGCTCGGGCAATCGCCGACGACGCTACTGCATTTCGCCCACCGCCGCCGACTCGATGGGGGCGTGGTGATGAGGTGGTTCTACACCAAGCGGAGCGCACAAGAGCCGTTTTCACCGGCAAGCCGCCAAGGAACGCAGATGCCTCGGTCGGAACCGACCAGCGAGGAGTGGTACTTGACTCAGAAGATCGCCTTCATCGTGGGCCTCAGGTTCACGGGCAAAGAGATCATCCAGGACTTTGTGGCGAACAGGATCTGTCCGCTACGGAAGAGATCCTACCCCTTCTACAAGATAGAAGACTGGGAGGACATCACCAGGGAGAGCTCGGGTAAGTTCCTTAAACGCTCAACCTTTTTTGTGATTCATCCGAACAGGAACTAGTAATTTCGTCTGTTCGGGCAGTGAAACCGACAGACGCATGGGTGGCCGAGCAGGTCGACGCTATGCTGAAGGCCGCCAGGAAGGACACTAAGGTGACCGGAGTGGTGGCCTACACACGTCCAAGGAACGTGCTCGTCCGCTCATCAGAGGTAACTTTCGCAGAATCCCCATCTGAGTTGCTAGACTTACACGATTATGGCATGCTCACATTCGCCTCCAAATACGCAGGATCAGCAGTTGATCATCGACGGGATCGTCGATGAGCTCTCAGAGTCCGATAAGGAGGGAGCGAGGAAGGGCAAGGCCAAGGTGGCCAAGAAGCCCAAGGTGGACACTAAGGCGACACGGAGCTCGCTGCGCCGCAGCGGCCGCCAACAGCCTCCAAAGCCCCATGCGGCGACGATCCGAGCCGAGTAGGCCAAGCGCATGCTTGGCCAGCCAAGGGGGACGCCCAGGCCTATCCCTCCTCACCGAGCAAGGCGACGAGGAGGTACGGAACCTGACCCACTGGCTAAAGCGCTATGCACGGGCTCACCCGGGCCATACGGAACGGTTGCAACAGATCGCCGAGCAGAGGAGGCTCGAGGAGGTGGTCGCGCGCAAGGAGGCTCTTCTCTGGCGCTATGAAAAGAGTGGTCACCAAGAAGGAGCTGGTTTGTTGCTGGCGCCCGGAGGCCAAGGAGAACAAGAAGCCGAGGATCCGCCGAGCAAGAGGCGCAAGCTCCGTCACGGAGGGAATAGGATGGTCAAGCTTCCCGCGGCGGGCACGGCAGGTATGCAAAGGCGAGGCTCTCCCCCTTACATTCTACTGAACCGCTTAGGACTAACACATTTTTTGTCATCAGCCGCCGAGGAGGAGACCTCCACCGACGACGTGGACGTGGACGCGGCGATCGAGCGGTCTTTGCTGCCCGTGCACCTACACGGTGCGTCGCGAACAACGAGATTGGCTGCCCTCAAGGACAAGCTGGCAGCGTGGGCCATGCTTCCGCCGGGCTCCAGCGACCAGATCGATGTGCTGAAGGGCGTGGTGGAGCGGCTCGAAGCCGAAGAAGAGGGGCACGACGCCACGAAGAGCAGGGCCAAGGAGTTGGCTCCGCCAGCTGCTCAGGGCAGGACCGAGCAGGCGGTCCCACCGGGCACTTCGTCGCAGGGGCAACTCCTCCCTGTGGCGACGGAGACTTCTGGCGAGCAGTTCGAGAGACCTGCTGCCAGGGAGCAGAGGGACGACCACGACCAGGGGACACAAGTCATCCTGTTCGTGGTCCCACCGACGTCACCGAGCAGAGCGACGCTGGTCTTGCCCGAGGATAATCGAACGGAAGAAGAAGAGGAAGGGCGGAGCTCAAGGACGAAAAATCTTCGCTCGTCGCCACTAGCCCCCAAGTGGACGCGCTCCAGAAAAGAGAAGACGCAGCGGAGAGAACGCCGCGCTGCGACCGCTCCGAGCAGCCAGGGCTTGGCAACCCACGGACTCGGTGAGCGCCTATGCCGAAACTTGAAGAACATGCTTCAAGAGGTAAGCCTCAAACCAAAACTCGTCCATTTAAGTTACCAGCAACCCAATATAATAGACTTGTTCTTCTCTCACTCAGTCTTATGGGCACCATGGAGGACTTCAAGAAGGCCGCCATCAAGCGCCGGGCGCCATTCTCGAGTTTCAGTGGGCAGCGCCGCACGAGGTGGCTCGAGGAGGAGCTCATGGCCGCAGCCGAAAGCCGGAACCGACTCGAGGCGGAGGTGAAGAAGCTCTAGGCCCAGCTGACCGAGGAGAGGGTGCCGTCCCCGTGGCTCTCACAGGAAGAGGCCGAGGAGCTTCGCGCGCTGGCCGCGAGGACGCACACCGTGGAAGGAAGGGTCAAAGAGCTGGCCGAGTAGCTCAAGACTACCGAGCAGCGCCTTACTCAGAACAAAAGTCTGACCGAGGAGCTACGAGCTAAGACCGAGGAGGTCGAAGCCCTTCGTGCTGAGGCCAAGGAGCAGACCAAGCACAGGACGGTCAGCAAGGAGGAAGCCGAGCGTCTCCGAGCTGAAGCGAAGGAAGGGATCAGAGCCCAAGGGAAAACCCTACGCCTCAAGCTAGAGATTGAGGAGCTGAAGGAGCAGCTTTCTTCTAAGTAGTAGCAGTAGGGCAGTACCCGAAAGGGCCTTTTGTACCTGTAAAATTTGTTAGTGTAAATGAACTCTTACCTTTTCTCTGCAAAAAAGAGCAGCAAAAAGACAAGAACGAACAGGAAACTAGGAGCAAGGCAAAACAGCGAGAGTTTTCAAAAAAACGTAGGACGCCACTTAACTCCCACCCCGCAGCAGCATCTGTCAAGAGTTTGCAAACTCGAGCACGTGCATAAGCAAAAGAGCGACACCCTAGCCCCCGGTATGGACGATGCTTGAAGACCTAAGTTTGCGAATTCAAGTACGTGCGTAGAGAGTTAGAGCGACACCCGCATCCTGATCGACTCATTCCATAAATCCGCCGTCATCTTAAGTTAGGCGATTCATAGGGTAAACCGAATAAGGAAAGTGTTTCGCTGGGGGCTTACGAACAAAGCTTATCGAGGAAAGAAAGCCGAAGCAGTAAGTTTCTCCGCCAAGGGGCCTTACGAGAGCAGACTTAGCCGCAAGGTGGAAAGCCGTGTTACGCAACCCTGAGTTGAGGAACTTGCTGAAACTAGATGCGGGCAGGGAAATCCTGAAGATTGCGGAACCAAGAGTTTGCAACACCGGGCAGCCATCAAGTGTTACCAGAGAGAAAGTAGTCTGAGAAGACGAGATGTGAAAAGGGCTGCAGGGGCCGCGAGCATTCACTGTTTATTAGATTGAACTTTACATGGCAGCCCGGGAGACTTGGACGAACCAAGGCGCGAAGTTTGACAAAAACGCAAAGCTAGAAAAACAAACGAAAGACCTACACAAAGAACTTACGAAGCTGGTCGATGTTCCAAGTGTCGGTCGCCTCTCTCCCCCCTCCATTGCTGTGCGAATAGCCCTGGGCGAAGCAAGAGAAACGATCTGAACGGGCCTCCCAAATGGGAGTTAACTTGTTGGCATTGGACAGAATCTGGACGCGGCGCAGAACAAGGTCGCCCACCTTCAAAGCCCATGGTCGAACAGATTTGCCAGCGTGTCGGCGAAGGTCTTGATGGTAGCGCGCCATTCTGACTTGTGCCCGGTCGCGTGTGCCTTCGATGAGGTCGAAGTTCGAGCAAGCGGTCTTGCTCGTGGTCGCCTATGCTGACCGAAATGCTCAGGCGAGGCGAGCCGAAAACCACTTCGGCGGCAGGATGGCTTCGCATCAGACACCAATTGAAATGAGTATCTCCTGCTGTCTACCGGTCAGGAAAGCAATGTTCGAGGACGGAAGGAACTTCACGACCTGTGCTTTATTGTGCTCTTTGAGAGTCGCCAACACACGCCGCTTGATACCCTCGAACTATCTCGTCTGCTAGCTCGCCGATCGCTTCCATTGCTCGTGGATGTGCCATGAGGCGAATCGACCTTGGTGCCCAACTGCTCGCAGATTCCTAGAATAGCTCGCTTCAACTAGGGACCGTTATCGCTGATCGCCTTGTGGGGAATCTGACGCTGCGGATCACATTGCTTTTAAAAAGCGCACACTGCTGGGCGTGAAGAGATGACACGTGCTCACCTTCAATCCACTTTGTGAAGGTGTCGATAGCGACAAGGCGCGGCAGCCCTTGAACCTCTTGGGGAACGGGCCGAGCGCATCCGCACCCTATGTGGAGAAAGGCCATGATGAGAGGATCATTTGAGTTTCGGCGGCCTATGGCCTTCCGTGCATGAAATTGACATGCCTTGTACTTAGTTACCACATCCCGCATCCCAGAGCGCCAGGCCAAGAATAACCCATGTAAACGCTTTGTCACTCGTAGTCCTCAAGGAGACGTGGTTGCCGCAGTACCCTCGTATGTCTCTAAGAAGGAACACACCTCCTGCTAAGTAGATGCACTTGGAGAGTATTCCCAGAGCACCTTGTCGTAGAAGGATGCCGCCCACAAGCTTGTATGGACTAGCACGCCTTATAAGCCGGAACGCTCGCTTGCCGCTCAAGGTGGTCCCATTCTGCAAGGTATCGACAAATGGCGTTGTCCAAATTGGCACCCGCTCGAT
This sequence comes from Raddia guianensis, assembly GCA_036346415.1. Taxonomy (NCBI): domain Eukaryota; kingdom Viridiplantae; phylum Streptophyta; class Magnoliopsida; order Poales; family Poaceae; genus Raddia; species Raddia guianensis. The sequence continues at coordinate 1,416,334 of CM070543.1, forward strand.
GACGTAAGACAAGACCACTTGTCTTTTTGCCTCGTCCCGAGACGTGATAGAGGGCTTATAAAGGTTCTCGACGAGCACCTTCGCCAGGCGGTGTTCGCGGAGGATCCAAATTTGACAACCGGTCGCCAAGAAGTTGTCCTTCCCGGCACGAAGAGTACCTCAAGAATCGAAGTGCCGCCCAACTAACTCACTTCAACCGTATCGCGCCATTAAGTCATCGCAGACCGATACCCCTTGTTTACCTCGATTGATGACCACCGTGAATCTCCTTCACACTAGTTGCTGACGCCGAGCGACTTGCACGCTTCTGGTCCCGCGATGAGGGCTCGTGATTCGGGCGCTGTTAGTTGCCGCAGTATAGTTGGATAGAATACTGGAGTTGCTCTTCTTGAGGAAAGATGAGAACAAAACCAGCCCCCGAGTTTCCAGTGCGCGAGCCACAAAAAACATGGTCCAGGGGGTTTCTTCAGGTTGCTCGGGAGCTTTCTGTGATTTGGGCGGGCTGGTCTATTCAAATGACAAAGTCAGCCAGACTGATTTAATAGTCGCTTGGGTAGCAAATGTAATGTCGAACTCTGCTAGTTCCATTGCCCACTTAGCTATGGGTCCGCCAGCTTCCTTATTCCGTAGGATTTCGCTCAGAGGGAACTTGGTCGGGACCATTATTTGGTGCGCCTGGAAATAATGCCGAAGCTTCCTGCAGGTAGGGATGAAAACGGTACGGATAATTTCCTACCGTCCGACCGACCGAGGCATAATAATATCCAAAAATATTGAGCCGGATAATTTTATGGATATCCGAATCCGACAAGGTGGATACGGTACGGATACAAATAATATCCGGCGGATATTATCCGAGTTTTCTTGATAATATCCGATGGATATTATCCCATTAGCTAAATCCATCTATAAACTATCTCTATTATATTTCTATAGTATGAATGACTAACACATATAACAACTAGATGCATGTGATTTTACATTTTTTGCTTTATCGGGTATGATACTTACACACCATCATTTTCATGACTATGGGCCATAAAGTTGAGTCACAAAGAGATAACTATATATATTTGATATGCTTATTTCTTTAGTATATGTTTTCGCAGATATCCAAGAGAGTATCCGTCCGATCCGTATTTGTATCCGATATTATTCAGATCCGCATTTGTATCCGTGACTATCCAGATCCAACCTGATCCGGCGAAACTAAATTGATCAAATACAATATGAGTGGTTTCCATCCGATCCGATCCGCTTTCATCCCTACCGCAGGATATGAGCAAGGCGAGAGCAACTTTTGACCTCGTGGTAGCGCCCTTTGATCCATGAAGTACCTCGATCACGTAATAAATTGGCCGTTGGATGCCTTCCCTTTCCACCATCAAGACCGCGCTCACCGCTTGTGGCATGCAGCCAACATACAGCAAAAGCTGTTCGCCATGTCGCCGGGTAGTCAAGATAGGTGGATTGTACAGGTATTGCTTTAGATCTTTGAAAGATTTGTCAGCCTTCTCTGTCCATTCGAAGCCATTGTGCTTGCGTAGGGCCTTGAAGAAGGGCAGCCCGCATTCGCCTTGACGGGAAATAAACCTGGTTAAAGCAGCCATCCGTCCTATTAAGCTCTGGACTTCCTTAACGGTGGTCGGAGACATCATGTTTTCAATGGCATCGAATTTTTCGGGGTTAGCAGAAATTCCTTGCGAACCTATAACATAGCCGAGCAGCATGCCGGATCGGACACCAAAGGTACACTTCTATGGATTCAATGTAATTCTGTGCTAGGTGAGATTATGAAATGTCTCGGTCAGGTCTTTTACATGATCCGAGCATACTTGTTTTACAACTATGTCGCCAACATACACCTTCGTGTTCCTTCCGCTACTGCTCGGGAGAGTCTTCCATTGCTGCTAGGTGGCATCAAGATTATGCGCAGACCAAAAATATGGTCGAGCAGCGTAAAGTGTCAAGGGGTGATGAAGGCACCTTCTTCATCTCGGGAGATGCTTACATCCAAAAACTCAAAGTCAAGATCCGCAGTGCTATTTAACCGCTTGGTCTATGCGAGGCGCCGAAATTGTCCTTAGGGCAAGCCGCTCAAGTCCTTGTGGTCGATACACATCCGCCACTTGCCGCTTTTCTTTTTTATTTATCACAGGGTTGGCCACCACTGTGTGATCAACCTCTGATGAACCCAAAAGTAGTAGCTTACTGTCGATCTTTGATGATCTCCTGTTTGAAATCCAAAAAGTGACGAAGCTTCTGGCGAACGGGTTTTTTGTCCGGCCGGACTGCCAGTTTGTGCTTGATAACCTCCCTTGGGACCCCGGGCATGTCAGACGGCTCCCAGGCAAACATGTTTGCATTAGCTCCGAGGAAGGCAATGAGCTCGATTTCATATTTGGGGTCTAGATTGGCCCTCAAATGAACTGTCTTGGAAGGATCGTCAAGAGACAGCAGAACTTCCTTGGTCTCTCCCCCTGGCTTGAGAGAAACCTTGGGACGGGCAGACTTGGTCTGCACCACTTCGGGACCACGCGGGGGAAGTTGGTCGACCAGGGCAAGGGACTGCTCGTCGCAATCTAGAGCAGCCTTGTAGTTGCCCTTGACCGTGATTACACCGCTAGGGCCCGGAATCTTCACGTAGTGGTATGCATGGTGGGACACGGCCATGAACTTTTTCAGAGATGGTCGGCCCAAGATCGCGTTGTAGGCAGATGGAAAGTCGACCACAACAAACGTGATCAACTCTGTCCGGAAGTTGCTTGGGCTGCCGAAGGTAACGGGCAGAAGAATCTGCCCCAGCGGCCGAATAGCTTCTCCCGGTACAATCCCATAGAAGGGCATCGCGACTTATTTGAACTTGGAACGAGTAATCTGCATCTCGTCCAATGCTTTTGTAGAAAGTAAGTCCGGCGCACTCCCGGCATCGATCAGGACACGTCCGACTCTAGCGTTGCTGATGGTCGGAACAACCACCAGTAGGAACCGCTGAGGCTTGGTCATCCCAGTGGGGCAATCCTTCTTAGAGAAAGAAATGGAGACCTCGGTCCACTTCATCGACTCGGGCTGTGGTTTGCCCTTCTCGACGTTGTGGACCTCCCGAGCAGCTTCCTTGAGGCTGCGTCGAGAGGGATAAGCCAAGGAGCAGCCAAAGATAACGGCTATATGGTTCACGGGCTCTGGATAGTCATCCTCATCGTCCCGATCACCATCATCGGTTTGGCGCTTGGCCTTGCCGACATCACCTTTTTCGGGTAGGGTTGACATGGGGCCTTTACCGTTGTAGAACTCCTCGATCTTTGCAGCCCAGGTCCTACAATGACGTATATCGTGGCCGTAGTTCTGGTGGAACTGACAATATCGGTCACCCGGACCTTTCTTGCCTTGATCACCTCCCTGGGTAGGCTTCTTGCCCTTGTAGTTATTGGCGGGTTTCTTCTGCCCGCTCATGGGAGGAGGTGCTCGATCTATACCCGCAACGGTATTGTTCGACGCACCTTTGTTCTTTTTCTTCTGGGACTTCTTGTCACCAAGATTGTTGTTATTCTTCTTCTTCTTCTCATCTACACCTGGCTAGGCGGAAGTCATTGTCGGGATAAAATCACGCCCATTGCCATGGCCCACTCCCCGACAAAATTTCAATCGAATGTTCCTACTAGGGCCCGCCTCCCTAGAAGGTTCTATCAGGCCATGTGCATCCCGCCGGTCAGCCTTCGGCCGGCACTGCAAGAATGGCCTAGGATTCATGTTTGAGTCCGACTCAATGTAGTTCTCGCACACCACGTGAAGATCTGCGTGGTTTCGGATTGATTGAATAGGATCCGTGATCCCCAAGAATTGAGTTTACCTTATCTACCTCGGGATGTATTTGGCACGCTGAGTTCGTGAATTCTATCTCGTAGTTAGCCCGCCCGGTTGTCCTCGGTAGGTCGGTTTGTTCGCACTATATAATCGTGGCCCTTACGCATGTACGGGCATCCAATCTACGCTGCCAAAGACGACTTGACGGCCAAGAGACTTCGCATTGTCGCCAGATTAGCTTTCTCAGACACTCCATAATCTCGCCGAGATCTGCTCGCCTCGCCGAGCTTCTCTTGTAATCATCTCTCGATATATAAGAAAGGCCGGACGAGGGCTATTATCTCTCCCGAGAGGCATGAACCAGGATAAAAACCCCTGCCTCCATGTTCGTCGTTGATTGTTGTTCGTGTTGTTCGGCGTGTCTCCTATCTCCCCTTTCTCAAGAACCTTAGTTGACTTGAGATCGATATCTCAACCGTTTACAGCTGGCGCCATTCTGGGGATTTAGTGGATCAAACATGTCGAACTCCATCACGATCAGGATCTTCCCGAGGACTACGACTCGTATGACTAGATGTCTCATCCTCGCCGATCGATCGACCGCTCGATCTCGATCGCTTCCATATTCGGGATGTAAATCTCGGATACGCCCGTAGATGGTCTTAGATCAAGCTCCCGCCATCGACGATGAGTACGGAACCGACGATCTTTACGATGGTTTAGATCTTCAATTCCAAGGCTATGTCGGTTGATTCTTCCTGCGACATACGCTGATGACACCGCCTAGCGCACTAACGCACGGCCACCACAAAGATCAATATGGCCGTGCAGAACCTCGAGTACCCTCGCATGTCGTCAAGGCGTCAAGAGATCGAGCGGAACAATTCTGCTCGTCTTCAAGATGGATCGGCACCAGCTGCCCGCGAGCAAGATGTTGTTCGCCGCAGTCTGGATGAATCTATCAACCAAACTCGGGCGCAGATTCGCGATCGCAAGAAGCGCCACCGACGCTGATCAACAAGAAGCGCCGCCGACGCTGATCAGCGAAGCGCCGCCGACGCGATCAGCGCAAGCGTTAGCGACGCGATCCGCCTCGCGCAACTACGCCAAGTCCCCCGGCAGAAGTTCTACTTGCTCGGATTGAATCCCCGCGCAACCAGACTCCGGTCGGGCAAAACGCTGATGCCTCGTGGATCTCAGACCCTTGAGCGTAGTCGGAACGACTTCAAACCCCGCAACGGTGGTCGATCCACCAACTAGGCTAACCTCGCCTCATGGGCGGCGTCCGTGCTTCTCACCTAGAGCGGCCGGTCAAGGCCTTAAGTTCGTAGGTGAAGTTAACACTTCCTCCGCAACGCACCAACCTGCTCGATCATCGATAATGGTCCCCGCTCAGCAAATGAGCTATTCCAGAATATCGCGAACAATCGGGCACCAAGGTTCGCTTCACCTCTCGGGCACATCCACGAGCAATGGAGCAATGAGCGAAGCTAATGTATGATAGTCCAGTGGTATCAACGGCGCTGGTTCGCGCACTCCGCGAAAGCACAACAAAGCCCGGTTGACGGTTCTTCCGCCCTTCCGGGCCGCTCGCACTACGCCCACCGGCAATTAACCGGGAAACTATTTTCCAATTGGTCTACGGTGCAAGCTTTATCTTGCCCGCTGAATAGTACTCGCTCGCTTCAAGACGAGCTCGGTCAACTTCGCTGACGACGAGCAAGAGCGCTTACTCGACCTCGATCTCCTCAAGGCACATGCGAAGCGGGCACAAGTCGTAATGGCGCTACCAAGAAGCTCTTCACCCAAGACGCCGCTAAATCAGTTCGACTAAGGTCTTTGAAGGCGAGCGACTGCTCAAGCCGTGTCCGTAACCCGCCCAATGCCAACAAGTTAATTTCGCTGGGAGGGCCTGCTCACGGTCATTTCGCCGCCGCCTGGGCTGTTCACCGGCAATGGAGGACGGGAGAGCTGACCAAGATTTGGAACATCGACCAGCTTCGAAGTTCTTGTGTAGGTCTTTCGTGTTTGCTTAGCTTCGCTTTTTGTCAAACTGCTACTTTAGTTCGCCCAAGTCTCGGCCGCCATGTAAAGTTCAATCCAATAAGCGGTGAATGTTCGCAGCCTCGCGTCCCTTCTCACCACTTGTCTTCTTAGACTACTTTCTCCGTAACACTTGATGGTCGCCCGGCCTTTGCGAACTCTGGCCCGCTGATCTTCGTAGTTTCCCACCAGTATCTCGCTCAACATGTTCCTAAACTCGTAGTTATGTAACACGGCTTCCAAATTTTGGCGTTAAGCCACTCGTGAAGCCCTCCGCGGCAGAGGCACTTACCGCCACGGCACAACCACTTGGCAAAGCCCGCTTTGGCCGACTCTCGCTCGATTCGTTACCGCCGGCGGTCTTAAGTTGCTTGGCCAGCTTCCTCGACCCTTCCTTCCCGATACCGGTGCCGATTGACCCTCAACACGCCAAAAGCTCGGTGACGCTCGCCTCCTCCTTGCCGATTGTCTTGTGCTAGGCGTGTTCTCGCCTCCGCGACAAAGGGCCTCGACCTTTCGGTCTTGGCGCAGCCGCTTGGTCGACTTCGCCCGATTCATACGCCGCCGGGTCTTATGCTGCTCGGCTAGCTCTCGACCCTTTCTTCCGCGATGCTAGTCCTCGCGCTGCGGCGAAGCTCCTCGCTTTCTTCCTCAAGAGCCTCTGAGGATCGCCTCTCGGTCATTGGGACTTGAGCTGAATCTCGCAAACCCTGACGCTTCAGCTTTTCCTTTCTTAGCGCTGGTTTTCTAAACCTCGCGTCGGTTCGCTTCCCCGTAGCTCTCCCCAAGGCGCAGCATGTCTTTTATCCGCAACGACTGCATAGCCCGTTAACCGCGTTGCACCACCGAGGGAGTTCGCCCACCGTAGTCGATTCTCATTGCAACGGGCATGCCCACCGTAGTCGATTCTCATCGCAACGGCACTCCTTGTCGGTACATAAGGTACCGGGTGTCTCTTCCACCTTCCTCCGGACGGGGTAGAAGACGGCGCCATCCGTAGGATCGAAGACCGGTCTGGTTCCGAGAGGACCGGCGGGCACGCTGGCCCCATCGCCGAATCGGGCCCCGAGGCGCCTTCTAGCAGGGGGGGCGGCTAGACCTCGCCGGGAGACCGGGCGAGCCTCCATGTGTCAGCGGCAACCGCATCTCAAAGACGCTGGCGAAGCCTCCACGTGCGTGCGCGCGACGACCAGCTCCAAGACGCTGGCGCAGCACTGCTCGCCAGACACGGGCGCCACCGGCGAAAGCACCGGGCGATCGTGACATGCAGCAGTTCGGCGACCAGATACGTGGCAGATCGACAAAGGGCGATCGACCCGCACCGTAGCGACGACCACGTGAGCAGCTAAGGTGGTCGGCGGACTCGGGCCCCACCGCCACCGATGGGACGCGACAGCAAGCAGGACGCATGAAGCAAAAGTGCCACGACTACACGGCATTTATTGTATACCGCCAAGACACCGATCATGTAATAGGCTAGAAGCACCCCTCGCTTTCTCCCCATTGGGTCGCTCACCCACGCTATAAGTGACCAAGCCACCACGGGGGGGGACTTGGCTCAATTCCACCTCATTTCCATTCGCAACACACACATAGAGCTGGAGCTCAGCAGGAGTAGGGCTATTACCCACCTCGGGGGCCCGAACCTGGTTACATCGCGTGTGTTCTTACTGTTCTTGGGAGCTCGAGGGCGGTTCGAGGCGCAAGCAGTTGCTACCCCGTGTCGGATCTCTCGAATCTTCTCGCCTAGCGCGTAAAATACATCGACACTCCCGGCGTTGGTTCCGCACTCGCCAAGGCGATACACTAACGCTACACGGGTCCATGCCCGGTAAGATTTCGTTGCATGTCTTGCTCCGCGCTAAGGTCCCGATCGCTTTCCCTAGTTAGCGGCCTTAGCTACGCTGGGCCGCCTTGCCCGCACACGCCTTTTTATCCATGCTACGCCCTTCCGGCAAGGTAATCCGAGTAAAGGCACCACCATTGGAGTCTTGCCCACCGTAGTCGATTCTCATCGCAACGGGCACTCTCGGCGCCGGTTCCGTGATTCGCCGAGGTAACACTAACGCCATCGGAGGACGTGACTCAAAAAAATTATGTCTTGTGCGGGCGTCGCTTTTTTGCGTGTTTTCCAAAACTCGCTTTTGCTCTTCTTAGAGCCCGTCCTTGCTTTTTTTTTCCTTGCTGGCTCGCTTTTGTTTGTCTTCCGCAGGAAATACAGAACGGGGAACGCCGACGCCGTGATGGTCGCGACGAGGTTTCGTGCTTCCCACCAAAGCCGCTTGTTCCAGATCCTCTTTCCCGGTACGCCCGCATGCCTGTGGACTGATTCACTTCGGCCACAGATGATTTCTTGCCTTCCCAAGACTCGACCTTCAGCTCAAGCTAAGTCAAGGTATGCGCCACCAACGGAGTCCTCGCGCGACCGTAGTCGATTCTCATCGCAATGGGCATGCCCACCGTAGTCGATTCTCATCGCAACGAGCACTTCTGCCGCCGGTTCTGCACTTGCCAAGACAACGCTAACATCGGTAAGGAATACGCCACGGGTAAAGCGTTGATTTCACACGCTTCTTGCGACTGACCGCATCGGGTTGTGATTCACCTCGACCGGCAGCTTTTGCCCGGAGCGCCGATCTCGTCCCCGCGACGAGCTCCATGCTCGGGCTGATCACCTCGCACCGGCAGCTCTTCGCCCGAGCGCTGGCTCCTACCGCACGCCTTCACCGTCACACTTTTTGGTTCCTTTAACGAGCCCGCGTTCGGGATCGATCTCTTTACCGTTCCTTTGACGAGCCTCTACGCCATGGACCGGGTCACCTCCTCTCGTATGCATTGTCCGCCCTAGCACATGATCTACGCTCAGTACATCACATTCTGCTCGAAAAGCGCATTTTTATTTTCTGCAAGCTCTAGCCCGAGAGGTGATTCACCTATTTTCGTTCATGCTTTCCTAGGTATCTTCATACCTGGATGCAGTAACACGAGTCCATCCCGTGACTTGCTATGTTCATTCTCCCTGAAGATCTGATCTTACCGGATACGGTGGTACGCTCTTCACTACCAAGAATCCAATCCTCCTTGATGACGCTCACCTCAAGGAGATGATTCTTCTTACGGCTCTACTTCTTTCGATTTTTGTATCGCTGGTCGGGTACCGCTTCGACAGATGTTGTTTCCTGTTCGACGCAACAGAGTTGCTCGGCACTAATCGGGTTTGTTCGGTTGAACCATAACCTTTCGGCCACCGTTGCACATCTTTGTAGCAGGAAAAATACCTCTTCAGGATTTGAGTCTCAAGAGGAAGACCCCTCTAGTGAGTCCTTCCACTTGAGTCTCGAGGGCTAGCCGTCGATAAAATCACGCCCATTACCATGGCCCACTCCGGCCCAATCAATGCTACTAGGCCCAGCCTCTGTGCCCATGTGCATCCCGTCAATGGCTTCTTGGCCGGCACGGCGTAATGGCCTAGGATTCATGTTTGAGTCCGACTCGAACAGAGTTTTGCACGGCTACGTGAAGACCCGGACGTGGTTTCCCAGATTGAATAGGAGCCGTGATCCCAAGAATTGAGTTTACCTTATCTACCTCGCATGTATTTGGCACGCTGAGTTCGTTATTTATCTCGTAGTTAGCCCGCCCGATTGTCCCCGGTAAGTCGGTTTGCTCAGCACTATATAATCAGGGCCCTTACGGCATGTAGGGGTATTCAATCTACGCTAAGCCAGCATCACTTGACGGCCAAGAGACTTTGCATTGCCGCTGCATTAGCTTTTTCAGACATTCCATAATCTCGCCGAGATCTGCTCGCCTCGCCGAAGCTTCCTCTTGTAATCATCTCGATATATAAGAAAGGCCGGACGAGGGCTATTATCTCCCGAGAGGCCCGAACCAGATAAAACCCATGTCTCCCTGTTCATCGTTGATTGCTGTTCGTGTTGTTCGGCGTGTCCCCTATCTCCCCTTTCTCAAGAACCTTAGTTGACTTGAGATCGATATCTCAATCATCGACACTCGCCTTTGTCGAACCACATCTTGTATCAACACGCCTCGCCACATTGGCATAGCGATCACCGCTTGAAGAGATCATTACGTCCAGTCTCATTGATCTCAAGATCCCGGTGAGCCGCCGTCGCTAACTCCGCTTTCAAAGGCGCGACAACCGATTCATCCGAGATGTTCGATCGTGTTATGGATCTTGATGAAACGCTTCACGGTTAAGCGAGGGTCTCTCTGCTCATCCGATCATCCGTGTAGATCATCCTCCTTGCTCAGACGCCGTAATAGTTTCTCCGGAAATTGGCGAATGAGCGTCACAAAGTTGGTCCCAAGAGCGAATGGAACCTTCTTCCTGATTGAACAGCCACGTCCGAGTAGCACCCTCAAGAACAGTCGAAGGTATTTAGCCATGAATAGCTCGTCACCCCAGCTGCCATGATGACGGTAGCGTAGATGGAAAGGAACTCCTCTGGGTTTTGGGTCCCATTGTACCACTCAATATGGCCAGGTTTGAACTTGGAAGGCCACCTGACAGCGCGGAGCTCGTCAGAGAAAGCCTTGCAGCCCAAACTGTATGCCCGACCACCTTCTCCTGCAGAACCTAGTCTTGAAAAGACGTTGGCCTTGTTGTGCGGAGGGACTCTAGTCGAACGGGAGGATTCTGCCTGGTGATATTCTCTCCGAGACAGTCCTCCGCGCTCCTTCCTCGTGGTCGCGACAATGTGCTCGTCCCGAGGGGATCATCCGTGATCGCTGCACACCCGCTGTTCTCGTGGTCGCGGGCGACCACGCTGACTTGGCGAAGCGCTGTTTCACCACGGAACCTTGCTCATAGCGAGCAGCCCTTTGATGGTGCCAAGGGTCACGAGATCGCTCGAGCGCCGTCCGAAGTCATTCCGGCAGGCCGATCGCGCTGTTTGTGAGGAGATATTAACTTTGCCTATGAGCTTAAGGCCATCAGCCAATCGCTCTAGGTGAGAAGCAACAACGTCGCCCATGAGGGCAAGGTTAGCCTGGTTGGTGGATCTGATCACTGATGCCATGGCTTGAAGTCGTTATCGACTCTGCTCAAGGGGTCCTGGGATGCCTGAGGCGTCCGCGTTTTGCTCGACCGGGGTCTGGTTACGTACGGATTCGACACGAGCAGGTAGAACTTCCGCCGGAGATTCTGGCGAAGGCGCGAGGCAGGTCAAGGCTGCTTGTCGCTATGCTGATCGTGGTCGATGGTTGAGATAACGATCTCAAGTCGCTAAGGTTCTTTAGAAGTGATATGGAGACACGCCAACAACCACGTAACAAAGAACGCAACAGTGAGACAGGGTTTTATCCTGGTTTAGGCCTCTCGAGAGATAATAGCCCCACGCCTAGCCTTTCTTATATATCGAGATGAATAGAAGAGGTGGCACGACGAGACTAACAAGTCTCTACGAGATTATGGGTGTACAAGTTTAAGATCGTGTCTTCGAGATGCTAATGCGTAAACTCGAAGTCAGATCCAGTCCCCTCTACACGCTGTAGGGGCCTTGTTTATATAGTGCAGAGCAAACCGACCTACCGACGGAATATCGGGCCAAAGCAACTACAAGATCGTAATGAACTCAAGACATGCCAAATATATCCCGAGGTAGATAAGGCATACCCTAGTCTTGGGGATCACGACGCCCGCTTCCAATCCGGGAAACCAACGTCCGGTCTTCACGTAGTCAGCAGTAACTCGCTCGAGTCGGACTCAAACATTTAATCCTAGGCTATTACGCGACCGCGCCACCAAGGGCTGTTCGGCAGATGCATATGGGCTCGATAGAACCTTCCAGGAGCCGAGCCCCGTAGGTCGCTCGATTGGGCCGCCAGGAGTGGGCCATGGCAATGGGCCGTGATTTTATCCTCGACATTTAGCCCCCGAGACTCAAGTGGAAGGACTCACTAGAGCGGGGTCTTCCTCTTGAGACTCAAGTCACGAAGAGGGAAAATTTGTCGCTACAAAGACTTGCAACAATCGACCAATGGTGTTAGGGTTCAACCGAATGTAACTTGTTCGGGACCGAGCAAACCCGACAAGACCGAAAGCAACTTCGCTGCACCGAAGCAGGAATGTCATCCGCCGAAAGCAGTAGCACTCACCTTCCGCCATGACGCCGAAAAGGTATCCGCTGGTAGAGTCCAACGGTAATCTCTTCCGCTGCCACGCTAGGAAAACAGCGCACTGCTTTACCTAGTCATTACGGTAAAAACCAGCCGCTTTGTGACAAACCGCTGCAGAGCCGCAAGCACATGGGACTATAGCTCCTAAGCCGCCAAGGGCTAGCCACTGCCTCGCGCCTTTCCTTCCCAAGCCCTAATTCCAACCACACTCAAGACTAACCACCCAAACTCCACCACCAAACCTCGCTCGCCCAACTCGGGGACCGCTATGGCCAAGTTCGTAAGCTCTAGCGCATCCGAGGAGGACTTGAGAGTTTGGGAGGAAGAGGGCCACATCGACGCCAAGCAAATGGAGGTCGCCTGGGAGGAGGAAACCCGAGCCGCTTGAGGGAGAGTTCGTTAACTTCAACAGCTCAGACTGCTCGGGTTGAGGTCTCCGCCGAGCGACTTCAGAGGCCTTCTTGAACATCAGCGATTGAGGTGGCGAACCTCAATCCGGTCAGCTGGCCCTCCAGATGGCTGCCTCGCACACCGGGCGAGGGCTATCTCGGGCATTGATCCGCCGGGGCTGTTCCTCCATTACTATACGGTAACGAGGAGCAGCCCGCCGCCAAGGCGCTGGGTGCTACTACCTCAAGCTCCGGCCATCACGACGACGCCACAGACTCCCTGGCCCGCCGCTTGACTCAATGGGCGCAGAGGGATGAGGTGGTTCTACACCAAAGTGAGCGACGCCAAGAAGCTCATCTTCATCGGGAAGGCGCCGGCGAAGGGAACTCCTATGCCTCGGCCGGAGATGTCCGCTGAGGATTGGTACTTGACGAGGAAAATCGCCTCCCTCGTGAGCCTTGGGCTCACAAAAGTGGAGATCATCCGATTATACAAATAATGTGATCTCGTCCACAAGGAGGAGACCCTATCCTTCTACAAGATAGAGGGATGGGAAGACATCTCCAGGAGAGCACGGTAAGTACCTTTAAGACTCAACCTTTCTTTTGATGCTTCTTCCAATGTAAACCGAGAGGATCTCCGCCGGGCAGTAGAAGCCAACCGACGCATGGGTGACCGAAAGGGTCGACGCCATGTCAAGGCACCAAGAAGGACGGCGAGGTCACCGCGAGATGGCCTACACTGCTCATGAACGTGCTCGTCCGCACATCCGGTGTAAGTTTCTAACCTTCGCCCGTGTTGCTGGATTCGCACTGTTGTAAATGCTAACACCTCACTTTCCGAACACGCAGGAGGACCAGCTGATCCACGGAGGGATCGTGGAGGAACTCTCCGGTCGGAGAAAGAGAGAGTGAAGAAGGGTAAGGACAAGGTGGCCACAAAGCCTAAGGCGCGGCCGAGCTAACGCGAGCTCGCTGCACCACTGGCCGCCGCCACCTCGGAAGAAGCTCATTGGGCAACGGAGCTGCCGAGCAAACCAATGCAGGCGCCGCCAGCCTGCTGGAAACGACTAAGCCCTCCTCCTCGCCGAGCAAAGCGACGAAGAGGTAAAGACACCGATCCTCCGGGTTGCGACACGCTACAGCTCACCCGGCCATTTGGCACGGCCGCATCAGTCGCCGAATGTAGAAGGCTCGAGGAGGAAGTCGCGACAAGGAAAGCTCCTTGCGCAAGCGCGAGAAGAGTGCTCACCAAAGAGGAGCCGAGCCTGCCGCCACGAGCGTCCGGGGGCCGAGGTGAACAAGGCGCCAAGGAGCCCCCAAGGAAGTGGCGGAAAGTTTTAGCAACAAAGAGGAAGATCAAGTCCCCCGCGGCAGGTATGTAGTAACGAAACTTCCGTCTTTACAATTTTCCAAACCGCACCGGGCTCAACTACCCCCTTTTTCATCAGTTGCCCAAGAGGAGATTGCCAAGGACGACATCGACGAGGCAATCGAGCGATCTCTACTGCCCGAGCACCTGCACGGTGCGTCGCGGGCGGTGAGGTTGGCCACCTCAAGGACAAGCCGGCAACAGGAGCTCGCCCCCGCCAGTTCCGCGACCACTGACAAGGCAAGGGCGCGGTGGAGCGGCTGGAGGCGGAAGAGGCGGCGGACAGCGCCACGGATAGCGGGCCAAAGCGCTATTCGCAGGCTGCCCGAGGTGGGACCGAGCAGGTGGTCCTACCGGGCACTTCGTCGCAGGGGCAGCCCGTCCCTGAGGCGACGGGGACGACCGGCGAGTAGGGCGAAAGCCCCGCCGCCAAGGTGCAAGAAGAAACCCACGAGCAGGGCGCACAAGTTGCCCCGCCAGTGGAATTTCCTGTGCCGCCCGGTGGAGCGGCACCGACCTTGCCCGAAGGTGATCGGGCAGAAGAGGAAGAAGGGCAGGAGCGCGGGGATGAAAGTTCTTCGCCACGCCTCCCGCCTCCTCGGGCAACACGCCCCAGAGGGAAGAAGGAGCAAAAAGATCATGGGCGAGGGCGACGCTACGTCTCATCCCGCATGGTCTCAAGATCGCTTAAGCCGGGATCAAGCACCGACTTGGCAAGGTAAGTTCAAACCAAACTCGGTCCAATGAGCAACATCATTGCAAAGCGGTTAACTGGTCTTCTCTCTCAGGTCTTTAAAGATACCATGGAGGAGCTCGAGGATGGAGTCACCGTCGAACGCAGCGCTGTTCTGGCGGGTTTTGGAGAGCAGCTCCGAATGAGGGGGCTCGAAGGGGAGCCCTCCGCGCCAGCCAAGAGCCAGAGTAAGTTGGTGGCAAAGATAAAGAAGCTCAAGGCTCAGTTGACCGAGGAGAGGCAATCCTCCGGGGCTCTTCGAGAAGAGACCGAGGAGCTTCGCGCGTAGGCCGCGAGGGCGAACATCGCGAAGGTGAGCCAGCCGCACGGCGGGCCGGAGGAGCAACTCAACGACGTGTCCGAATGGCGGAAGCCGCCGTGAAATAGGTGAAGCACCGAGGCCCAGCCAAGAGAAGTCGACTCGTGGCACTCAGAGAAAATCTCCACCCTGTGGGCGCCGAGGAGGAGGCCGAGGAGATGCGCTGGCCGGCTGCAAGGGCGCAGCACTGTGGAGAGGAGGGTCGAGGAGCCGGACGAGCAGCTCAAGACCACTGAAAGCAATGAGCCGGGCCAGAGCGAAGATCTGACCGAGCAGCTGCGAGCCAAGACCGAAGAGGTCGAGGCTCAAAGGCAAGGCAACGAGCAGGCCAGAGCAACAAGGAGGAAGCCATTGCCTCCGAGCCGAGGCCGAGAGGGTTTTAAAGCCCAAGGGAAGTCTCATACCAAAGAAGTGGTCGAGGAGCTCAAGGAGCAACTCACTTCTAAGTAGTCAGAGGGTCAGAACTCTAATGGGACTTTTGTACCGCAACTCTTGTTAATACAATAAAGAGCCTACCTTTTTACCTGCAAAAAGAGCAGCAAAAGACAAGAACGAACAGGAAACCGAGAGCAAGGAACGAAAGCGCTAGAAAGTTTTAATAAAACCAGAGAACGCTTAGCCTAACTCCCACTTCTGCAGTAAATGCCGAAAACCCGAGTTTGCTAACTCAACAGTGCACAAGAGAAAGAGCGACACCCTAGCCTCTTGCACGGACGGTGCTCAAAACCTGAATTTGCAAATTCGAGCACGCGGCGTAGAGAGTTAGAGCGACACCCGTATCCTGATCGACTTATCCCAAAAATCGCCACGACGTAGTTAGGCGATTCAAGGTAAATCAACAAGGAAAGTGCTCCGCGGAGGGCTTACAAGAGCAGCATTTTGCTGTGTGGTCGCCGTGAGCGTAAGTGCTCTCGCCATGAGGGCTTACGAGAGCAGACTTAGCCGCTAGGCGAGAAAGCCTTTTACGTAACCTTGAGTTGAGAAACTTGTTGAAACCGGATACGAAAGCAGAAAGAATCCTTAAGATCATGGAGCTGTGTTCGCAAGGCCGGGCAGCCATCAAGTGTTACCAGAGAGAGGATAGTCTTGACAAGACAGAGATGTGAAAAGGCCTCAAAGGACCGTAAAAATTTCACCAGAAATGGATTGAACTTACATGGAGCCCGGCTGCATTTGGACTAACAAAGGCACGAAGTTTGACAAAAGCGCAGTTAAGCAAACACGTAAAGACCTACACAAAGAACTTACGGTCGGTCGATGTTCCAAGTGCTGGTCGCCTTCTCCCGCCCTCCATGGCTCAGCGTAATGTTCCTCGGCGCGAAAAGAGAAACGACTGCGGAACGGGCCCTCCCAACGGGAGTTAGCTTGTTGGCATTGGATGTGTTCTCAACACGGCGAGAACGAGGTCGCCCACCGCAGCAAAGCCTTGGTCGAACCGATGGCAGCTGCGGCGCGAAGAGCTACCGGTAGCGCCATTCGATTTGTGTCCAACAAGGTGCCTTCGAGGAGGTCGTGATCGAGTAAGCGCTTGCTCGCCGCCAACCGTTGACCGAGCTCATGCGAGGCGTAACCGAGTACTATTTCGCGGGCGTGATGGCTTCGCACTATAGACCAATTGGAAAGGAGTTTCTGCCGTTCTACCGTCAGAAAGCGAATCGCCCAGAGGACGGAAGGAACTTCGACAACCTGTGCCTTTGCAGCGTTTCAAGGAGTGCCGCGAACACGCCGCCGCTTGATACCCCGGACGATCCGTCTGCTAGCTCGCCGACCGCCCATTGCTCGTGAATGTGCCATGAGGCTAAGGCAGACTTTGGTGCCCAAATGTTCGCAGATTTCGAATAGCTCGCCTCGAATCGGGTACCGCTATCGCGATCGCCTTATGGGGATCCCAAAGCACGTGACCACGTTGCTTTTGAAAAGCGCACGTACCGCTTTTGGCGTGAAGAGACGACATGTGCTCGCCAATCCACTTTGTAAAAGTGTCGATGGCTACGAAGCAAGCGCGAGCCCTTTGTACCCCATAGGAACGGGCGAGCGATCCGCACTTCATGTGGAGAAAGGCCAAGATGGAGGGATCATTTGGAGCTCTTGGGCGGGCTTATGTGCCTTCCGGGCGTGAAATTGGCAAGCTTTGCACTTTGTCACAATGTCCCGGGCATCTTGTAACGCTGTAGGCCAGTAATAGCCCATGCGAAACGCTTTGCCGACCAGAGTTCTGAAGGAGGCGTGGTTGCCGCAGGCACCCTTGTGTATGTCCCTAAGAAGGAACACGCCCTCCTGTTGAGAGATGCACTTGAAGAGGACTCCTAGAGCACCTTGATGGTAAAGGATGCCATCCACAAGTTTGTATGGACCAGCACGCCTTGTAAGCCGGAACGCCGGCTTCGCTTCTTCGAAAAGGCCCCATCTCGCAAGGTACCGGACAAATGGCATTGTTCACCGCAGTCGCCGATGACGGAGACAAGATCACTGCTTCTATTGCCTCGTCCGGCGACGTGATAGAGGGCTTGTAAAGGTGTTCGACGAGCACCGCCGAAAGGTGTTCGCTGGAGGATCCAAATCGGGACAGCTTGGTCGCCAAGAAGTTGTCCTTCCCGGGCACGAAGAGCACCTCGACAAATCAAGAATGCCGCCCAACTTCCTCACTTCAACCGTATCGCCATTGAGTCATCGCAGACCGACATTCTTGTTTACTCCGGTTGATGACCACCGTGAATCTCCTTCACGCTAGTCGTTAGACACCGAGCGACTTGCACGCCTTAGTCCCGCAAGGAGGGCTCAGACCGCAGCAGCTGTTAGTCGCCGCAGTGTAGTTGGATAGAATATCGGAGTTGCTCTCCTTGAGGGGAGATGAGAACAAAACCAGCCCCGAAGTTTCCAAAGACGTGAGCCATCAAAAACATGGTCCATGGGGTCATCAAAGTTGCTCGGTGCTTCCTCGATTTGGGCAGCAGTCCATACGCGACAAAGTCAGCCAAGACCTGGGACTTAATAGCAGTTCAGCAGCAAACAGAATGTCAAATTCTACCAGCTCCATTGCCCATTTAGCTATACGTCCGCCAGCTTCCTTGTTCCTTAGGATTTCTCCAAGAGGGAACTTGGTCGACCAGATTTGATGCGTCTCGAAGTAGTGCCAAGCTTCCGGAGGACATGAGCAAGGCGAGTAACTTCGACCTCGTGGTAACGCCTTTGACCCGCCAAGCACCTCGCCACGTAATAGATTGGCGCTGTATGCCTTCCTTTCCACCGCAAGATCAAGGCCACCGCTATGCATGCACCGAGGTACAATAAGAGCCGCCGCCGTGACGCTGGGTAGTCAAGACAGTGGGTTGGATGTATTGCTTTAGATGTTGGAAAGATCGATCGCCTTCCTCCGCCCACTGAAACCATTGTGCTTGCGCAGGCCTTAAAGAAGGGCAGCTCGCTCGCTCTCGACGGGATATAAACCTACTCAAAGCAGCCCATCCGTCCGTGAGGCTCAACTTCCTTCATGGTAGTTGAGCCCGCATGTTTTCAATGGCATCGATTTTTTGGGTTGGCGATATGCCTTGCGAACCAATTACGAATCGAGCAACATTCCGATCGAACACCAAAGGTACACTCTGGTTTAACTTTATTCAATGCCCGCTGAGATTTTGAAAAGTCTCTCGCTGTGTCTTTTACATGATCCGAGCATACTTGTTTTTACAACTATGTCATTGACATAGACCTCTAGGTTTTTTCACTGCTCGGGAAAGTCTTCCATTGTTACCGGAACGTGGCACCAAAGATTATGAGAGACCGAAAGACATGGTCATATAGCGTAAAGTGTCAAGGGGGTGATGAAGGCGCCTTTCTTCATCCCTGGGAGATGCTTATTTGGTGATAACAGAGTAAGCATCCAAAAACTCAAGAGTTAAGATCCGCAATGCCGACTTAACCGGTCTATGCGAGGCAATGAAATTGTCCTAGACAAGCAACGCTCAGATCTATGTGATCGACACACATCCTCCACTTGCCGCCTTTCTTCTTTACAATGACAGAGCATACCACTGTGTGATCAACTCATGGATGAAACCAGCAATGAAAGCAACTTACCAAGTCGATCCTGATGATCCCTCGCTTGAAGTCGAAGCGACGAAGCTTCCGCGAACGGGTTTTGTCCGCCGACGCCGCTTTGTGCTCGATAACCTCCCTTGGGACTCCGGCATGTCGATGGCTCCTGTGCAAACACATTCTAAGTAGCTCTGAGGAAGGCAATGAACTCGCTTCTATTTGGGGTCCAGATTGGCCCTCTGTGAACTGCCTTGGAGGAATCATCCAAAGACAATGAACTTCGCTGGTCTCTCCTCCCGGCTCAAGGGAGACTCTAGGGCGTGCAGACTTGGTCTCATGGAGCTTCGACCTTGAGGTGGAAGCCGGTCGATCAGTATGCGTGGATCGCCGTCGCAATCGAGAGCCGCCTTATAGTTGCCCTTGACCATGATCACACCGCTGGGACCCGTATCTTCACGCAATGATATCCATGATGGGCACGGCCATGAACTTGCCAAGAGATGGCCGCCCAGATAGCATTGTACGCGGATGGAAAGTCAACCACATCGAATGTGATCAACTCGTCCGAAGTTGCTTGACCGCCAAGGTAACAGTAACGATCTCGCCTAACGCCGAACAGCTTTCTCCGGGAACAATGCCGTAAAAGGGCATCGCGTCCTCTTTAAATTTGGAGCGAGGAATTTGCATCTCGTCCAAGACCTTAGCAGAAAGCAAGTCCAAAGCGCTCCCGCCGTCTATAAGAACACGGCCAACTCTCGCTTTGCTGATGGTTGGAGCGACCACCAGTGGGAGCCTCTGAGGCTTGGTCATCCCAGTGGGGCAATCCTCCTGAGAGAAGGAGATGGAAACCTCTGTCCACTTCATCGATTCGGGCTGAGGCTTGCCCTTTTCAACCTTGTGGACCTCCCGGGCAGCTTCCTTGAGGCTGCGCCGAGAGGGATAAGCCGAGGAGCCGCCGAAGATGACGGCGATATGGTTCACGGGCTTTGATACTCATCGTCCGCCCCGATCACCATCATCGGTTTACGCTTGGCCCACCGGCTTCACCTTTTTCGGCAGTGGTGGGCATTGGGCCCTTGCCGCTGTAGAAATCCTCGAGCTTTGCGCCCTCGTCCCAAAGGCACGGTCATGCCCGTAATGTCGGTGGAACTTGCAATATCGGTCATCGACCTTTCTTGCCTTGGTTGTTCCCCGGGCGGGCTTCTGCCCTTATAGTTATTGTTGGGCTTTTTTCGCCCATCCTGGGAGGAGGTGTGCGATCTATACCGCGATGTTGATGTTCGTGATCACCCTTCTTTTCTTCCGGGACTTCTTGTCACTAGGATTGTTGTCGCTCTCCTTCTTTTCCTCTACACCAGTCAAGCGGGCAGCCGCCTTTGTCGAACGCCTTCTTATATCGAACGCTGCTCACGATTGGCATAGCAATCACCGCCTTTGAATAGGTCGCTATGGTCCGTGTCTCATTGATATCGAGATCCGGTGAGCCGCCGTCATGACTCCGCTTTTAAAGGCGCAGATAATGATTCGTCCGAGATGTTCGGATCGTGTTGTGAATCTTGATGAAACGCTTCACAAAGTTGCGGAGGGTCTCCGCTCATCCGGATCATCCGTGCAAATCATCCTCCTTGCCTGCATACACGTAATGCCTCCGAAATTAGCAATCGAAGGCCACAAAGCTGGTTCCAAGAGCTAATGGAACCCTCTTGTCCGATTAAATGCCCACGCTCGAGCAAAGGTCCCTCAAGGACACCGGAAGGTAATTGGCCATGACAAGCTCATCACCCCGACCGCCATGATGGTCAGAAGGAGATGGAAAGGAACCTCCGGGTTCGGGTCCCGCTGTACCTCTCCATGTGTCCGGCTTGAACTTTGAGGACCACCAACAGAGCGAAGCTCGCTTGAGAAGGCCCCGCAGCCTTCAAGGCGAAGATCGCCACCTTCCCTGCGTAACCCAGCCTCGAGAAGACATTGGTCCTGTTGGTCGGGGAACTTTGCCGAGGGGAGGTTTCGCTGAGGAACTCTCCGTGATAAGCCCCCGCCCCTTCCTCGTGGTTATGGCTAACGCGCCTCGCGAGGGATCGCCCGTGATCGCCACGCCGCACGCTTGCTCCTCGTGGTAGCGGCGACTACGGGACTCGGCGAAGCGGCGCATTTACCACGGGCAGCTTGCTCGTGACGCCGGGTCCTTCGACGGTGACGGCGGTCACGCTGATCGATCGGATCGCCATCGTCCAATCCACCCGGACAGTTCACCGCATACGCCTGATGATGCCTCACCTATAGACTTAAGGCCTCGCCAATTTTTTCAAGGTGAGTAGCCACTTCATCGCCACGAGGACGAGATTGTCCCGTGAGCGGATCTCGACACGGCCGCCAAGGCCCGGAGCCGCTCCCGCCTCGCTTCAATTGGTCCTGATCTCGGCATCCGCCTTTGCCCGATTGAGTCTGCACGCGATTCCACCCGGCAGCTGAACTTCTACCGGGTTCTTGGCGACGCCAAGACGTAGGCGGATCGCTGTTGCCGACGCTTATACCGATCGCGGATCTGCGCCAAGGTTTGGTCGATGGATTCATCAAAAGTGTGGCGAACAATATCTTGCTCGCGAAAGCGATTGTGCGGCTCCATCTTGGTGCCGAGCGGAATTGACTCGCCGATCTCTTCGGTCACCGTGGACCCGTAGGATCCCCGAGGTCCCTCAGACAACCATGTTGACGACGCTGTGGTCAGGCGTCAAGGCTCACAAGGCTAGACGGCGCTATCACTGCGGTCACCACAGAAGAATCGACCGACATAGCCCTCGAACCGATAGATCTAAACCATCGTGAAGATCGCCGGTTCAGATTCATCGCCAATGACGGAGCTCGACCAGATATCATCTCCGGGCGATCCAGAGACCTCTGCCTCGATACGACATCGATCCGGGGCGATAAGATCGATCCGAGCCGGCGAGGGAAGAAACAACTCGCCTTTTTGAGTCGAGTTCTCGTGGAGAATCTCCAGATCGCTGATGGAGTTCGACATGCTCGATCCGCAGATCCCCATGGTCGGCGCTAACTGCCGACGGTTGAGATAACGATCTCAAGTCGCTAAGGTTCTTTAGAAGTGAGATGGGAGACACGCCGAACAACCACTTAACAAAGAACGTAACAGAGATGTGGGTTTTATCCCGGTTCAGCCTCTCGAGAGATAATAGCCCCACGCCCAAATTTTCTTATATATCGTAGATGAATACAAGAGGTGGCTCGACGAGACTAACAAGTCTCGGCGAGATTATGGGTGTACAAGCGAAGATCGTGTCACGAGATGCTAATGCGTGAACTCGAAGTCGATCCAGCCCCTACACGCCGCAGGGCCTTTGTTTATATAGTGCGAGCAAACCGACCTACCGAGGGAATATCGGCCTGCTAACTACGAGATCGTGAATCTAACTCAAGACATGCCAAATATATCCCGAGGTAGATAAGGCATACCCTAGTCTTGGGGATCACGACGCCGCCCAATCCGGGAAACCAACGTCCGGTCTTCACGTAGTCGCGTAACTCGCTCGAAGTCGGACTCAAACACGAATCCTAGGCCATTACGCATCGCGCTAGCCAAGGGCTGTTCGGGAGGATGCATATGGGCTCGAGAACCTTCCAGGAGCCGAGCCCCGTAGGTCGCTCGATTGGGCTGCCAGGAGGGCCATCGTAATGGGCCGTGATTTTATCCCCGACAGATCGCGAATCTGCGCCAAGGTTTGATTAATTGAGGCGTCCAGACTACGGCGAACAACTTCTTGTTCGCGACCAGCCAGCGTAGCCCCATCTTGCTGCCGAGCAGAATTGATCTGCTCGATCTCGTCGGCCGCCGCGGCCCGCGCAAGAGCCTCTGAGGTCTCTACGCCGGCCATGTTGACGCTGCGACGGCCGTGCATTGGCACAGTAGATGGTGTCATCACTGTGTCCCCACAGGAAGAATCAACCGACATGGTCTTGGAATCCGAGAGATCTAAACCAGCGTAAAGATCGTCGGTTCCGCAATCATCGTCAATGACGGGAGCATGATCTAAGACCATCTCTGGAACATAGTCTGAGAGTGTTGTCCCAGATCTGGAAGGCAATCGAGATCGAAGGGATTGATCCGATCTGACAGGGGACGTGACATCCTGTCCTTCTGAGTCATAGCCCTTAGAAACAGTTTCCTAGTCGCTGAATGAGTTCGACATGCTAGAACAGGCTTGATCTACTAGATCCCCATGGACGGCGCCAACTGTCGACGATTGGGATATCGGTCTTAAGTCAACTAAGGTTCTTGAGAAGGGGAGATAGAAGACACTGCCGAGCTGGACAAACAGCAATCAACGAGCAACGAGCAGACACGGGGTTTTTATCCTGGTTCAGGCCTCTCCGAGGAGATAACAACCCTACGTCCGGTGCTTCTTTATACGAAAGAGGATTACAAGGGAGAACTCGGCGAGATGAACAAGTCTCGACGAGATTCTGGGTGTACAAGTAGTATTCGATCTACTCAAGTCTCGATGATCTTGGTTTTCGCCACGCTTCTACACGCCGTAGGGCCCTGCTTATATAGTGTTTGAACAACCGACCCACCAAGGATAATCGGGCCGGCCGAGCACAAGGTTGTAAATTAACTCGCATAACATACCAAATACATCTCGAGGTAGATAAGGTATACTCCAATTTTGGGATCACGACGCTCGCTTCCAATCCGGAAACTACGTCCGGTCTTCACGTAGCTATGCAAAACTCGCTCGAGTCGGACTCAAACAGAACTTAGGTCACACGCACCGTACAACCAGAAGCTATGTTTGGCAGATGCACATGGGCCCGAAGAGCCTCTAGGAACCAGCCCTAGGAGGTCGCTCGGCTAGGGCTGTCAGGAGCGGGCCATGGCAATGGGCCGTGATTTTATCCTCGACAGTTTTCCCTTCTTGTCGCACTTAACCCTAGGCGATGACGTCTCTAGCCTTCCGATTTTTCTCGACACAGCGATCGCACCACCACCGCCACATCACCCTCCACAGATTCCCCGCCTCACCAGAATGGGCTGTTTTCCGGCCAGGCCATACGCACGAGGAATTATTGCACCGATTTAGAGAAATTAAACTCGTTTAATCGGTTTTAAATATTTATAGTGCATTTTTTTTGGATATTATTGCTTATTTAAAATAGTATTTGCACTGTTTTATGCACTGCTTTAAGTAATAATTGTTTAATTTCTTTTAGTGTTGTAAAAATTATTTCTAAGTTTTATTTACACTTTTTAAGTACTTGCCAAATATTATGCAAAACTATGTTTTCAATGCTCATTTATATTATGTCTCATATATGTGCACTGTTTTAGATAATGTTCTTGCTCATAAATTGTGTTTTAATCGCAGTGCAATAATATTATGCTTTAGATTTTAATTGCACAGTTTTGGTACATTAAATTAAGTCATATTAGCAGTGCCATTAATGTTTAAGTTTCGGCAACATTTAATAACTTATTGTCCATACAATTAGATATTAGATTATTTTGATGCATCATGCTATTATCCATAAGTTAATAATGTTATATGGCAATTTTTAGTGACTTAAATTATGTTGTTGTCTCTGATTAAGATGGAAACAAAAGATTTTAATCAGATATAAAATTAATGACTTGTAATTATACTTCTCACTAAAGTAGATGTATGATCACTTGTCATTTTACACATATTGTCTCTTTTTCGTTTCTGCCCAAAGGTGATGCGAATTTGAGAAATATTGCATGTTTTAATCGGACCAAAGTAGGTAAAATTCATGCTTAGCTAATTTTGAACGTCCCTTAATTTTTTTAGCTTTGGACACACCTATTGTGACTGCTACCCATAAAGGCATAAAGCGGCTCATTGGTGACAATTTCTTTTCCTGAAAATTGGAAGTACAGGATGTTCTTGAGGCACTAGACCTGGATTATGTTTTCAAGCATGAATCCCTTATCGCTACTACTAGTGAAGAGCCTAATTATGCTTCTTTAAAGAAGATTTATGATGCTAGATCCGAAAAGTGGGAGCGGTTTAACCATCTTTCACTAGTCATTATGAAGAGCTCAATTTCAGAAGGAATAAGGGGAGCAATCCCTAGTTCCAATAATGCAAAACAGTACTTAGCACGGATTTAGCAAAATTTTAAAGTCTCGCCTAAGTTCTATGCTGGTACCCTTATTCGAAGTCTCTTAACCACTAAGTACAAAGGAATTGATAGCATTAGAGAGCACAAAGTAAATAAATATAATAAAATATAATAAAAAACAAAATACTATTTTGACTAATTTAAGTGGCTCACTAAGAAGGGTAATAACCTAATTTTGTTTTACCTATGAAGTCACTTTTATTGTTTTTTCCTTAATATTTAATGAATTGATTATGATGCTTTTGTGCACATTGCTAGTTTATATAGATATTCCTTACTGTCACAACACTAAGGAAGGGGAAGAGAAGCACGAAAAGTCGCTAATGGCAAGGAATCTAAAGGTGTAGCTGTTGAAACATTATTCTTAAGTTTAAGCAGCAATTTTTTAATTTATTTATTAAATAATGTCATTTATGTTCCTGTCGTGAGACGTGTTTTGTTGGATAATGATGGTTTTGACCTTCCGACAATACTTCCTTTATAAGTTTTCCCTACATAAGTTTGTTGAGAATATCTACGATGTATAAGAGAAGTCATAATGAGACTTTATCGAAATTGTGCTATTATTGTTTAAACCACATTTCAAAGGGGAGATTGAATGTCTCATTAAGAAAGAGATAATGCATGTTTTAATTTTCCCTGTGCATGACATTAAGTATTAATCCATAAATTAGGATATTAGAATTAAGACACTTAGTTGCCACTTCATGGAGTATCTCAATATTTCTTAGAGGTATCATTTTTCTATTGTCCAAATCATAACATTAAGTTTTGTTGTTATATTCTTATAGGATGATAGAATCAGTGGGAGCTCAGAGCCCCAAATAATACCTAATGAACCTCTGAGAATATCACAAAGAGACAGAAGGTCTACCACCCTGAATCATTATGTTGTTTACATAAATAAAAACATGAACGACATAGGCATCATGTACACCACGCCTTCGCGGTGATCCTGACCGTCGTCATTGCTACGCCTCCTGCCACCGCTGTTTCGGGCAATGTGTTCACTGTCGTCAGCCGACATGCAGACTTAGCACAATTTCGCTCAAAAAGTAGCGCCAACAAATTAAAACCATATAATAATATAAAGTCTATGAGCTCTAATGGCATATGACACTTATTAGGAAATTTCCTTATGGGTCTACATAAATCTAGTGATTCCAAAGAGAACAACTAAAAGTTAAATGCAAGGCTTCTAGCTAAACTCTTCTTCCTAAGACTTGGAGTTGACTATAATAATACTCTTTCGCCTAACTCATCTAAGTATTCACTGATGATTGTCATGGTGCTCGTAGCTCACTATGATTAGAGCTTAAATAGATGGACATTAACATTGTGTTCCTAAATGTGTTTTAAAAGGGCGAATGTTTAAGCAATGATATATTAAGTTTGATTAAGTTATGAGAAGTTGACAAGTGCATTTATGTTAAGGGATTATGTTCATTATTCTGGTGATTTGTTATGTTGACATAAATTAGCTAGCAATAATAAGTATATGCTGCATTAGAATAAAATTTTCTTTTCTTCTAAACTTAATAAGAAAGATCCTGGTGAAATCTCTTTTATTTTGGGAACTGAGATTCATTGAGATCGGTCCAAAGGCACATTATGTGAAAATGGCCTACATAGACAAAGTACTTAAAAGATATAATATGAATGCTTTGTTTTGCCTACTCATATCGTAAAGGGCAATAAGTTTGGGACATTATAACGTCAAGGAATCATATGAATTTGCAGAATAAAGTTGATTCTCATGCTTCATCTCGTCGTAAAGCATTACGCATAACTTATTTGTATATGCCCTGATCTAACTTATGAGACTGGGATATTAGGCAGATATCAGTCAAATATAGTATGGACCACTGGAAAGCTGTTAAGAAAGTCTTGCATAATTTTGCAGGGTATTGAGAATTACATGCTCACATATAAGAAATTTAATTTTATTAATTATTTTGCAAGGTGTGTGGATATTACGAATTCCACATATATATCTTCACCCTTGCAGTGGGAGCTAACTCGTGGAAAAGCTCCAAACAGAAACTTACTGCATTTTTACAATACAGACTTAGTTGTGGCATGTTATGAGGCTATTGAGCAAGCCATATGGCTTAAAATAATTTTATCTCAGAACTTAGAGTGGTAGACAATATATTTACACCACTCAAATTGTATTGCATTAATTAACTTGCAATTCATGCACATTGACATTAACTATCATGTTGTGAAAACTAAGATCCAGGATCAAATTATTTTATCGAGCATAAATAAGCACTAAGTTAATGCTCGTGGATCCAACTACCAAAGGCCTATCATCCTATATCTAAGGTGATTATATTATGCCGATAGGGTGCATTGCTTGTGATTCTCGATATAAAGGCCAACAAAGAAAATCACTCCCGTAAGAACTAATTGTATACCAATCGAGATAGGATTAGTATACTATGGGTACAAAAGTTCTAATGACCAATTAATTGATTTTGTGACATTTATCCTAGTATGCTGGTTTTATCAAGAGAGGCCTTATGAATGTTAGTCTTTCGATTAAGTGGGAGAATGTTAGAGTTAATCTCGCACTAATCAGTCCGTACAATCATTATTGGGCATTTTAGCCCAATCCTTAAGAGTAGTCCTGATCAGGGACACTCGAACTCTATCTGTCGACGGTTGGGATATTGACCCAAGTCGCTTAAAGGTTCTTGAGAACGGGAGATAGGAGACACGCCAACAACACGTAACAAAGAATCAATCCATTTAACAGGAGACAAGGGTTTTTAACCTGGTTCAGCCTCTCGAGAGATAATAGCCCCACGCCCAAATTTTCTTATATATCGAGATGATTACAAGAGGTGGCTCGGCGAGACGAACAAGTCTCGACGAGATTACGTGTACCAAATAAGATCGTGTTTCTACCAGATGCTAAAAGCCGATTAACTTACACGCCGTAGGCCTTGTTTATATATAATGCATTTAAACCCACCTACCGAGGGAATATCGGGTCGAGCTAACTACGAGATCGCAACTAACTCGACATGCCAAATATGTCCTAGATAGATACCTCCAGTCTGGGGATCACGACGTTCCTCTGAATAACGCCCGGTCTTGACGTGCAGTAACTCAGTTGACTCAACATTAACATTCTTTGTTACGCACCATGCCAGCCAGATGTTAGCCTGCACATGGCCGATAGAACCTTCCGTGGATCGGGTAGGTAGGTCGTCGATTGGGCCGTCAGGAGTGGGCCATGGCAATGGGCGGTGATCTTATCCCCGGCACTATCTGCCGGAGATAAAATTACGGTCCATTGCCATGGCCCACTCCTCGACGCCCAATCGAATGCAGCCTTACTAGGGCCGCCTCGAAGGTTCTATCTCGCCCATATGCATCTCCGCCAATGCCTTCGGGCGGCATGGTGCTTAACGCCAAGGAATCGGTTTGAGTCCGACTCAACAAGAGTTCTCATGGCTACGTGAAGACCCGGACGCTGGTTTCCGGATTGAATAGGAGCCGTGATCCTCAAGACTAGAGTATGCCTTTATCCGCTTCGGATATATTTGGCACGCCGAGTTCAAGCATGCACTATAGTTAGCCCGCCCGATATTCCCTAGAGGTCGGTTTGCTCACCACTATATAAACCAAGCCTCTACCAGCAGTAGAGGGCATGTTTTTGGGAACCCCGCATCTCAATTTACGCTTTAGCATTTGGCTTAGAGCTTATCGTAATCTCGCCGAGACTTGTTCGCCTCGCCGAGCCACCTCTTGTAATCTCCTCGATATATAAGAAAGGCCGGACGAGGATCATATCTCCCGAGAGGCCCGAACCAGATAAAAACCCCCGCCTCCCCTGCTTCGCGGGTTGTTCGCGGTGTTCCTATCTCAATCTTCAAGAACCTTAGCGATTTGAGATCGTTATCTCAACTGGCGACGCTTGGCGCCGTCTGCGGGGACACGCAGATCGAGCATGTCGAACTCGCTCACGATCAGAGATTCTCCCCGAGGACTACGACTGTAGGGCAGATGTCTCTTCCCCGCCAAATGGATCGATCCTATCGCCCAGATCGATGTCTCAGATTCGAGATGTAGGTCTCCGGATACGCCCCCAGTAGATGGTCTCTGGTCGAGCGCCCGCCATTGACGCCGGTTTAGATATGTCCGATTCCAAGGCTATGTCGGTCGATTCTCCCGTATGCATACAGCAATGACACCGCCTAGAGCGCAAACCCGCTGCCACCGCACCATCAACATGGCCGAGGACCTTCAAATCGCGCAGTCGCGGCGGTCAAGAGATCGGGCGATCAATTCGCCGAAACCAAGATGGAGTCGCATAATCGCCATGAAGCAAGAAATTGTTCGCCGTGACTTTGACTAATCCATCAACCAAACCCCGCCGCAGATGGCGACAGCGCAAGCGCCGACGCGATCCGCCTCCGCCAGGCGCCACGCCAAGACCACCGGCAGAAGTTCACTCGCCTGGTGGAATCCTCAGCCGCCCGGCCCCAATCGGGCAAGATGCGACGCCTCGGGATCCTGTGGCCTCGAGCAGAGCCAAGAGCGACCTGTGCCTTGGCAACCGTAATTAGATCCGCCACCAAGACAATCTTGTCGCCGTATGGCGATGTGGCTACGCATTTGAGAAGCCGGGCCGACGGCCTCAAGTCTTTGGGTGAAGCCTCATCCGGCAGCGCCCGAGCCCGTCCGGTGGATTCGACAGCGAACTAACCGACGATCGCGGACCACCGCCACCGCCGCAGGATCACCGCCCATGAGCAAGCCGCCTGTGGTCGCCGCCGCCGCCAAGTCCTCGTAGTCATCGCGACCACAGGGCAGCGCGCGCGTGATCACGGAAGATCCTCGTGAGGAGCGCGCTGTCGCGACCACGCAGGAAGGAGCGCGGAGGCTTGTCGCGAGAGAGTTCTCAAGCGAGAACTCCCCGCCTCGCAAGAGTTCCCTCACCAATGTGACTAACGCCTTTTCAAGGCTAGGTTCTGCTGGAAGGTGGCCGTCTTATGCCTTGGGTCATAGGTTTTCTCCGACGAAGCTTCGTCCGTGGGGCCTCCAAGTTTAAGCCCGACACATGGAGAGGTACAATGGGACTCAAACCCAGAGGAATTCTTTCCATCTACGCAACGGCCATCACGCGCCGGGTGACGAGCTTGTTATGGCCAATTACCTCCGATCGTTCTTGAGGATGCTGTCCTGACATGGTCGTTCAATCGCCAAGAAGGCTCCATCTCTTCTGGAACTAACTTTGTGACGCCTCGATCGCTAACTTCCAGATCTGTTACGCAAGGCTCGGGCAAGGAGGATGATCTGCACCACATGATCCAGATGAACGGAAGACCTCCGCAACTTCGCGGAAGCGCTTCATTAAGATTCGCAACACGATCCCGAACATCTCGATGAATCTGTTGTCCGCGCTTTCAAAACGGAGTCCGCGACGAGCGGCTCACCCAGATCTCGAGATCAATGAGACCTGACCACCAACGACTGTTCATATGGCGATCGCTACGCCAATGCGGCGGAGCGTGTTCAATACAAGAAGACGCTGACAAGGGCGTAGCCGCCTCGCCAAATTTAGTGTAGAGAGAGAGAAGAAGACCAGCAAAGAATCCCGGTGACAACAAGTCCCTTAAGAAGAAAAGAAGGGTGATGCTAACAAAACCATCGCCGGTATAGATCGCACGCCTCCCAAAGACGGGCGTAAAAGCCCAATAATAACTCTAAGGGCAAGAAGCTCCGCCCAGGAGGCAATCAAGGCAAGAAAGGTCCCAATGATCGATATTGCAAGTACCACCAACACCACGGGCATGATACACGCCATCGCAGTAACCTCGGCCGCAAAGCTCGAGGATTTCTACAACGGCAAGGGCCCAATGCCCACCCCGCCCGAGAAAGGTGAAGCCGTAAAGCCAAGCTACCAAACCGATGATGGTGATCGACGATGACGAGTATCGAGCCCGGAACCATATTGCCGCCATCTTCGGGCGGCTCGGCTTATTCTCTCGCCAGCCTCAAGGAAGCCGCTCGGGAGGTCCATTAACGCCGGGGTGCGGCAAGCCTCACCGAAGTCAATGAAGCGGACCGAGGTCCCCATCTCCTTCTCGCAGAGGATTGCCCCACCGGGATGATAAGCCCCAGAGGCTCCCACCGTGGTCGCCCACCATCAAAGAACGCTTAGAGTTGGCCGTGTCTTGCTGACGGCGGAGCGCTCGATCTACCGCTAAGGTTTTGACGAGATGCAAATTCCCCGCCCAAACTTAAAGAGGTCGCGATGCCTTTTCACGCATTGTCCCGGAGAAGTCAGTCCACCAATTAAAGGTGTTGTTCTACCCGCTACCTTCTAGCAGCCCCGCAACTTCCGGACAGAAGTTGATCACGCTCGACGTGGTCGACTTTCCATCTCACAGACAACGCAATCTTGGGCCGCCATCACTTGGGAAGTTTATGGTCGTGTCCCACCACGCTACCATTACGTGAAGATACCGGGTCCCAACGGCGTGATCACGGTCCAAGGGCAATTACAAAGTCGCTCGATTGCGACGAGCGCCCTTGCCCTCGTCGCATCAGCTCCGCCGAGGTCCCGACGCCCACGCATCAAATCAAGACGCCCTAGAGTTCCTTCACCAGGGCGAGACTAAGGAGGTTCCACCGCGTTTTGGATGATTCCTCCAAGACAGCTTCATCTGGGGCAAATTTGGACCCCAAATAGGAAAGCGAGTTCATTGCCTTCCTCCGAGCTAATGCGCACGGTTTGCTCGGGAGCCGCCTCGATATGCCCGAGTCCCAAGGGAGGTTATCGAGCATAAACCGTCTGTCCGCCGACAAAAAGCCTGTTTCGCCAAGTTTCGCTGCTGGACTTCAAACAGGATCATCAAGGATCGCCTTTGGCAAGCCGCCGCTGTTTCATCCGCGAGGTTGATCACACCGAGTGGCCGCCAACCTCGCATTGTAAAGAAGAAAGGCAAGTGGAGGATGTGTCGATCACACGATCTGAACGCCGCTTGTCCCAAGGACAATTTCCCCGCGCCAAGATAGACCACCGGTCGACGCGATCATGGATGCCCAAATTTCTTGAGTTTTTGGATGCTTACCGTGTTATCACCAAATAAGCATCTCCCCGAGGATGAAGAGAAGACCTTCATCACCCCTTCGCACTTTCTGCTATACCCACCATGTCTTTCGGTTCACGCAATGTCGGTGCAATGCTCCAATATTGATGGAAAAGACTTTCCCGTAACAACGCGAAAAAATATGGAAGTCTATGTCGATGACATAGTTGTAAAGAGCAAGCTTGCTCCAGATCATGTAAAAGACTCGCCAAGACTTTTCAAAATCTCAACAGGCATCGAATAAAGTTAAATCCAGAGAAATGTACCTTTGGTGTTCGACGGAATGTTGCTCGGTTATGTAATTGGTCTGCATGGAATTTCTCGCCAACCCTGAAAAAATCGAGGCCATTGAAAATATGCAGTTCACCTGCTAAGGAAGTCCAGAGTCTCAACCGACGGATGGTCGCCTTGAACAGGTTTATCTCCGTCAGTATAACGCGGCTCGCCTTTCTTAAGGCTCCAAGAAGCACAATGGTTTCAATGGACGAAGAGGTCGAGCGATCTTTCCAAGATCTAAAGCAATACATGTCCAACCCAATTGCCTTGACTACCCCTGCTATTTATGAAAGCGCCTTTTGCTCTACCTTATCAGATGCCGCAAGCGTGAGCGCGGTCTTGACGGTGGAAAGGAAGGCATCCAACGGCTAATTTATTACGTGAGCAAGGTGTTTCACGGATCAAAGGAGCGCACTCGAGGTCCGTGGTTGTTTCTACGCCTTGCTCATGTCCTCCAGAAACTTCGCCATTATTTCCAAAGATCAACATCGGGTCCCACCAAGTTCCCTCTTGGAGAAATCCTAAGGAACAAGGAAGCCGGCGGAAGAATAGCTAAGTGGGCAATGGAATTGGCAGAATTCGATATTCTGTTCGCTGCTCGAACGGCTATCAAATCCCAGGTCCTGGCTGACTTTGTCGCTGAATGGACTTGTCCGCTCAAATCTCAGGAAGCTCCCGAGCAACCTGATGAACCCTCTAGACCATGTTTTTGATGGTCATGCGACCGAAACTCGGGGCTGGTTTTGTTCTCATCTCCTCAAGGAGAGCAACTCCAAAGATTCTATCCAACTACACTTCATGCGACTAACAACGCTATGGAGTGCGAGGCTCCTCCTCAAGGACTAAGAGCGCAAGTCGCCAAGGCCCAACGGCCGACCGTGGAAGGAGATTCACAGCTGGTCATCAACCAGTCAACAAGGAGTATCGCTGCGATGACTCAATGGCGTGGTACCGGCTGAAGTGAGGAAGTTGAGCGCACTTTCGATTTTTCGAGGTGCTCTTCGTGCCCAGAAGGACAACTTCTGGCCGCATCAGCTATCCAAGTATGGATCTCACGAGAACTCGCTCCGCAGGGTGCTCGCCGAGCACCTTTACAAGCCCTCAATCACGCTCCGGACGAGGCAACTAAGACAAGTGGTGTTGTCTCCGCTATCGAGCAGCCCGTGGATCGGACAACGCCATTTGTTCGGCACCTTGCAGATGGGACCTCGCTCGACGACGGCCGAGCGCTCCCGCCATACAAGGCGTGCATAGTTCATACCAGCTTATGGACGGCATCCTTTACAAATGAGGTGCTCGGGAGTCCTCTCCAAGTGCATCTCGCAGCAGGAGGGTGTGTTCTTCTAGGGACATACACGAGGGTGCCGTGGCAACCACGCCCTTCCGAACTCCGTCGGCAAAGCGCTTCGCATGGGCACCATCGCCTACAGCGCTACACGATGCCCGTGAGATCGTGATAAAGTGCAAGGCTTGCCAATTTCACGCCTCGAAGGCACATAAGCCCGCCCAAGAGCTCCAAACGATCCCCATCTTGGCCTTTCTACATGGGGTCTGATCCGCCGCCCATTCCCTAAGGGGTATAAGGGCTACACACACTTGCTCGTCGCCATCGACACTTTTACAAAGTGGATTGAGGCGGCTCGTGTCGCCTTCACGCCAAAACGGTCAGGCGCTTTTTTCAAAAGCAACGGGTCACGCCGCTTTGGGATCCCCATAAGTCGATCACGATAACGGCACCCGCTCAGAGCGAGCTATTCCAAAGAATCATGAACAACACCGGGCACCAAGGTTCGCCTTCGCGGGCACATCCACGCAGCAATGGAGCGCCGAGCGAGCTAACGACGATCGCCCTGTGGTATCAACGGCGCGTGTTCGCTGCACTCCGCGATCAAAACAAGGCTTGTTGACGGTTCTTCCGCCCTTTGGGCAGCTTCAGACTACGGCCACCGGGCAACCGGGAAACTCCGCTCTAACCGGGTCTATGGTGCCGGGTTTATCCTCGCTCACCGAAATTGTACTTCGCTTGCTTCACACGAGCTCACCAACTTGGTTGACGACGAGCAAGAGCGCCTTACCGATCTCGACCTCAAGGCACACGCGAACGGGCATTAAGTCGTAATGGCGCGCTACCAAAGAAGATATTCGCCGCACGCTGCCAAAACGGTTCGACAAGGGCTTTGAAGGTCGGGCGACCTCGCTCATGCTACGGTCTGTAACCCGTCCAATGCCAACAAGTTAACTCCCGCTGGGAGGGTCCGCTCACTGTCGCTTCCAATCGCCGCCTGGGGCTGTTCACTCGCAATGGAGGACGGGAGAGAGTCGACCAAAGACTTGGAACATCGACCACCTTCGTAAGTTCTTGTGTAGATCTTTCTGCTTGCTTAGCTTCGCTTTTTGTCGAACTTCGCGCTTTTGTTCGCCCAAGTCCGCCGGGCTCCATGTAAAGTTAAAACCATTAAAGTGAATCTTCACGTCCTCGCGCCTTTTCACCTGCCTTGTCAAGACTACCTCTCCTCGTAACGCTTTGATGGTCGCCGACCTTGCGAACACTTGGCTCTTCGCAATCTTAAGGATTTTCTCCGCCAGATCCAGCTTCAACAAGTTCCTATACTGGTTATGCGAAAAACGCATCCGTACCACGCTGCCAAGTGTTTCAGAAGCCCTCCGCTGCAGAGGCACTTACCGCCACGGCACAACCACATGGCAAAGCCCGCCTCGAAGCCCTCCGCAGGGCACTTTCCTTGCTCGGTTACCCTTGAATTGCCTAACTTACGCTAACGAAAGCAAATGTGGAACGAGTCAACAGATACGGGTGTCGCTTATCTTCTACGCGACATGCTCGAATTCGAATCTTAAGTCTTCGAGCATCGTCCGCATCGGGGCTAGGTGTCGCTTTTCTTGTGCACCTGCTCGAGTTCGCAACTCGTGTCCTCTAACAAATTGTGACAACGGGGCTCGGAGTTAGGCTAAGCGTATACCGGTTTTCCCAAACTTCTAGCGCTTTCATGCCCTCGCTTTAGTTTCCTGCTCGTTTGTCTTTTGCTTTTTTTGCAGTGAAAGGTAAGTTTGCATTAATCAAAAGTGCAGGTACAAAAGTCCCTTCGGGTTACAGCTGATTGGTGCTACTTAGAGCAAGTCAGCTTTTTCACCTCGACTTCTAACTTAAGGCGCACGACTTCACCTTTGAGCCTTGATTCTTCCCTGGCTTCAAATGGAGGCTGCTCGATCTCCTCCTTGTTCCGCTTGGTTTGTGCCGCAGTTTTCTCGGATGGCCTCGACCTTCGGGTCTTGGCACGCACTGGTCGGTCGAGCCTCGCCTCGACTAGCTCACGGCCGCCGACGGTCTTGAGCTGCTCGTCCCAGCTCCTTGACCTTGTTCTCCCAGGTGATCGCTCACCGCCATCCCACAGATCTCGATCTCTTCCCGTGAAGCCCACAGGCTGAGATTTTCACTGAGTCCCGCTGATGTCGCCTCTTTGGCAAGCTGGGCTCAATTTCTTGACGCCCCGCAAGCGCTTTCCGCCAATGGGACGCCGGCGAAGCAGCTCTTCGAGCCACTTCAGACGCCCGACTTCTTCCATGTGCTTCGCAGGGCTCAAGGCTACAAGCTCCTTGGCTTCTTTTAAGAGAGCCTCGAGGAACGCTTCTCGAAGTTAGCTCGGCTTTGAGCTTTCGCTTGGCCTTCACTGCTTCGCTTTGGGCTAGTGCAGGGCTCCGCCAGCTCCTCGTCTGGAGGTGTTCCCGAGGACGCCAAGACGGCCCCGCCGATGAGAGACGCCTGCCCTCAAGCTCCTCTATGGTGTCCTTGAAGACCCGAGGGAGAAGAATGTCACCATGGCGGTGGTATAGCTCAACCGAACTAGGTTTGGTCTTGGGCTTACTCTCGCCAAGCCGATGCTTTCAGCCTCATCGCAGCGCATCTTCGAGACCATAAGGCCACGAATCTCGCTCGCGGGATGAGATCGGCGCGCTGTTTTTGCCGCCGCCTTCAGGCTCCTTCTTCCTGCAAGCATGCTGCCGGAGCAGGGCGACCGGGCGAGGCGCTTTGCCCCGCTTCCTCGCTTTCTTCCTCTCGCCCGGCCACTCGGCAGGTCGGTGCCGCTTCCACCGGACGACACTGAAGCTTTCCACCGCGGGCAACTTGTGCTGCCTCGCCAGCGGGTCTTTCTTGTACTCGGCGCGGAGCTCCGCCCGCTGGCGATCGCCTCCGCCGGCCAGTGGATGGATCGCTTCGCGACTGGAGTGCCCTAAGGATCGCTCGCCGGGTCCCACCTGGCAGCTTGCGGAGCTATTGCCTTGCCCGCTGTCCGGGCGCCGCCGCCGCCTTCGCCTCCAGCTTCTCCACCGCCGCTTTGAGCTGCCGAAGCCGCTCGGCTGAGCTTGCAGTGAGTGTGCTCCACGCCGCCAGCCTCGTCTCTGAGGTCAAGCCTTTCACTGCCTGCGATGCACCGTAGGTGCTCAGCAAGAACGACGCCGAAGGCTGCCTCGACGCCGTCTGGTGATAGCCTCCTCGGATATTTGATGAATAAGAAGATGTTAAGCCCAACACGATCGAAAAGTGTGTAAGGTCAAAGAGATTCATTACTACATACCCGCTGTGGAAGGCTTGATCTTGATCTTCCTCGCTGAACTTTTCCGCTTCTTCTGGGGCCTTAGCGCCCTGCTCGCTTTGGCCCCCTGGTGTTCATGGACGATGAACTCAGCTCCCTCGCTGAGCCGAAAGACTCTTCGCGCAAGCAGCAAGAAGCTTTTCCTTGAGTGCGACTTCTTCCTCGAGCCTCTCCGCCGCGACCAGTAGCTGCGCTATATGGCCCGGGTGAGCCCGCTGTAACGCCTAAGCCAAAGGGTCATGTTCTTTACCTCTTCGCCGCTTTGCGGAGGAGGAGGACTTGATCTCTTCCCGCTAGGTCGACCACGCTACCGCTGGTCTGTTTCGCGCGCGCCGCCTCGGGTGGTCTCTTCGGCGGATGGCGGTGCCATATGTCGCGCGAGTTCGCTGTGAGGTTCGGCCGCCACCTTGGGCTTTTGGCCAACTTGGCCTTGCCCTTCTTCGCTTCTTTCTCCCGACCTGCAGAGTTCTTCCACGATCCTCCGAGGATCACCGTCCTCCCCGCGATTCGAATGTAAAGTGTCAAGATTTACACGGTGCAAAATCCAGCGGCATGCACGAGGGTTCGAGCAACTT